>CAWUFW010006637.1:0-15000 GCA_963921515.1 Calotriton arnoldi
AACGCGACACATTGAATGCAATGGGCCAGCCGGGGCACCGATCGGTCCATTGCGGTACAACGCGTACAGGGGTACAACGCGTACCTGCACACATTGAATGCAATGGGCCGGCCGGGGCACCGATCGGTCCATTGCGGTACTAACGCGATACAGGGGTACAACGCGTACCTGCACACATTGAATGCAATGGGCCGGCCGGGGGCACCGATCGGTCCATTGCTGATCAACGCGTACAGGGGTACAACGCGTACCCGCACACATTGAATGCAATGGGCCGGCCGGGGGCACCGATCGGTCCATTGCGGTATCAACGCGTACAGGGTACAACGCGTACCTGCACACATTGAATGCAATGGGCCGGCCGGGGGCACCGATCGGTCCATTGCTGATCAACTGCGTACAGGGGTACAACGCGTACCCGCACACATTGAATGCAATGGGCCGGCCGGGGGCACCGATCGGTCCATTGCTGATTCAACGCGTACAGGGGTACAACGCGTACCTGCACACATTGAATGCAATGGGCCGGCCGGGGGCACCGATCGGTCCATTGCTGATACAACGCGTACAGGGGTACAACGCGTACCTGCACACATTGAATGCAATGGGCCGGCCGGGGGCACCGATCGGTCCATTGCTGTTCAACGCATCCCTGTACAAGTGACTGGCATATGTCACCATGCCTGTCTCAGATGAACATATGCCAGCCACAGATAGCTCCCAGGGAGTGAGGGGCACACCTACAACACGACAGCCTGTCCAAACTGTATCATAAGGCATGTAAGGCTGCATTTCCTATTGTGTGTATGTTGGTGTACATGTTGTCCTGTGGGTGTCACCTGGGGGCAGCCACCCCCAGGCTGTGCACGTGTTCATGGGGACAGGATCCTGGGTGTTACGTGTACATGACCACTGTGATGTGCAACTGTTCATATCTGTGCATGTGCCATGGTCACATTTCACGGTGGTGTATGTGTATGTCATGTCACATACCCCGTGAGTCCCATGTGGGACGGTATGTTTGAGCCAGGGTGTCCCAGTGGCACAATAGTGATGGTCCTCCACAGTCTGTGTGCATGTAGTGTTTACAATGTCTCTGATTTCATGTGCACAATGGGAGACAGTCTCCACATCCACGTTGTGTGTGCATGGACTTTGATGTTGTGCGTGTGTGTGTCACAGACGTCCATGTCTGTCCTGCAGTGGCAAGTGGGACCACTACCTGTGGGGGTCATGGTTGTTTTGCTCTGGTGTATACCTGATACTCCATGTAATGCCAGTGTCCATGTGGCAATACAGGGTCCCTGGGAATGTACCTGTCGTTGAGCTGTGATGCCTGGGGCACATCTGTCCTCACATGTCACTGTGGGGGGTGATTGTGACACGGCAGCAGGAGATGGGAACTGTGACACGGCCTCATGATATCCAATGGGCCAACCTGGGCCTTATTGATGCCACTTGTTGAACCGTGATGACAGATGTTGGCCATGTATGTACCATACATGTCCTTACGGAACTGCACACTTCATGTAGTTGTGCCTCATAATGATGTATGTTGTGATATTGAGTGTGTTCAATGCCACATATGTGGGGTGACTGACAATCTTGCTTTCTTCTCCTCTGCACTGCAGGGCTCCTGCTGTCCATCGACCATTCCCAGACCTGGCAACGATGGTGGAACGGGACAGCATCCGACGGTACCGCTTCACCAGGCAGCTGATTGAGGATTTGGCAGTGCAGTTGGCCCCACATTTGCAGCCTGGCCGGCCGTATCCTACAGCGCTGACCCCCAAGGTGAAGGTGATGGCAGCCCTACACTTCTTTGCCACCGGTACCTTCCAACATACTGTGGCGACTGCTGGTGGGATGTCACAGACCATGTTGAGCCGTGTGCTCCGCGATGTTTTGGAGGCAATGTTGCTATTCCTGAACCGGTACATCTATTTCCCTAGACTGCAACGACTCACTGACGTGAAGAGTGACTTCTATGCCCTGGGGAGGATGCCGCATGTCATTGGCTCCATTGATGGGACACATGTGGCTTTGGTACCACCACAGGCCCAGGAGCAGGCCTACCGTAACCGCAAGCACTACCACTCGGTCAATGCACTGGTGGTGTGTCTTGCAGATATGACCATCACACACGTGTGTGCCCGTTTCCCTGGTTCAGCACACGATGCCTTTGTGATGAGGAGTAGTCGCATCCCCAGGATGATGGCACAGATGCAGAACCAGCGTGCCTGGCTTGTCGGTGTGTACTGACTTTGTGCCATTGTGTGTGATCTGATCTGTAGTATTCCGCCCACTTTTCCAAGTCAGCTAATGTGCACTTGTCTGTCCGTAGGTGACTCGGGATACCCCAACATGCCGTGGTTGCTGACACCCCTCAGGAACCCTGTGACACCAGCCCAGATGCGCTACAATGAGGCACATGGTCGGACCAGGAGAGTGATTGAGCGGACATTTGGTCTCCTGAAGAGCCGCTTCCGCTGCCTGGACAAGACAGGAGGGTCCCTCCCATATGCCCCAGCGAAAGTGTGCAAGATTATCATCGTCTGCTGCATGCTCCACAACCTGGCAGTGCGGAAGGAGTTGCCTCTCATCCAGGATGACAATGACCAACATCCGCCACCTGTGGAGGATCCTGGCCTGGACCACGATGCCAGTGATGATGATGATGATGAGGGTGATGTCCGCACACAGCTCATCACCAACTTCTTTAGCTGAATGTGAGTATCCTGAGGTGTCATGTCAATGATGTGAGTTGGCATGATATGTGTAGGTGGTGCTCTGGTGCTGTTGGAGTGTGTCCATGGGCTACTTGACTGGATGTGTGTAGCGATGTGTGCTTACAGGTGGTCTGTACTCCCCAACAGTGTCGACATGCTAACTTGGTTCTGGGTGGGTATCTTGTAACATGTATTGTGCATGAGTTTTGCTGTTCTGTCCTGTTCTCCATTGCTTTTGACTGTGTGTCATTTCTGTCCTTCACAGGGTACTTTCAGATTCGTTTGGTCAACTGTGTCCACCGACGACGTGATTGTACTTCCAGGGTGGTAGCTGTTGTGTCCCTACAGGTGATGTGCGCAACACCCATGGACTTCCTTCCTTCTACAGTTGTTGACTGTGTGCCCGCTGCCAGGTGGGATTACCTTGCATCTGTAGTGGTTACGACATGTTGCAACTGTGTAATAAACCTGTGCTTCACTTTGTGATGTGCGTTGTCTGTGGTCACACATTTGACTGCCATTTGCTTACTGCACCTGTGGGCTACTTGACTACAACTGGGAATAGGTGTGGTGTCTGTGCATTGCACCGTCTTCCCTGGCAACATCAGTGTAGGCAATGAGTCAGATGGCCTAGGTGTGTATGTGTTGTGTAGCCCTGGTGGTGTGTCTCCCTCATATGTGTCACGTTGCCTTTACTCACATGCCTGTGTTGTACTTGCTGTTGCAGTTCGCATACACAGTGTAATTTTGCAGTTCATCATCCCCATGACAGCACCCACGTTGGAATCACAACAGAGGCAAGTATGGTGTATTAGTGTTTTTATTGTGATACATTTGTGTGAATAGTGCATAGGATGGTTAGTGCTGTACATACATCTTGCAATCAGAAGTTCCTAGGTGAATTGAAAGTCCTGGTAGACAAAATCCCCAGTATCGGGGCCACAGTTGTCTGAGACATTGGTCCAACTTGTACTCCCCATGTAATGTGTGGGAGTTGTGTTGCCGTCAACAGGGTGAACAGTTTGTGCACAAAGGTGAACATCCAGAACAGGTTCAGGCTTCCTGGGAGTTGCACTTGGCCATCGGCCTCTCACTTGCCCCTCCTCGGACGACCCCTCTTCTTTGGAGGGGCCCCTCAAGTACAGGCTGCTGCGGTGCAGGGGACTCTCCGCCAGAGTCATCCTCCCTCCCTGTGGCAGTTGCAGTTTGTTCAGCACCAGATGTTGTTGGCACACAGGGAGGTGTAGACTGGTTGTTGTTCATCTGGCGGAGGCATTGTAAAATGTCCCTGTGCACCGCCGTCATCTCTTGCAGTGCGTCCCACTTGGACTCCACGCGGGACATGTGTGAGTCCAAGCGGGCATGATGGGCAGCCTGCTGCTGTTTCATGTCTCTGAGGAGCCCCACTACCTGGCTGAGATCTCCGGTGCTGGACTGGTATGCATCGGCTATGCGTACCAGTTGTGGGTCATCATGCACACCAGCAACCTCTGCAAGCAGCGACCTCTGTCTCCCACCCCTCCCACCACCCCTGCCGACATGTGCAGTGCGTGCAGTGGCACGCACAGATGACCCTGGTCCCCCTTGGGGGTTGGTGGTGGTGGTGGTGTCCATGGCCCCACGTTGGTCCAGGGTCCCTGTGCTGGTGTTGCTCCTTGTTCTGTCCATGTCGGCAGGGATGGTATTTGTGGTGACAGTCGTTGGAAGGGTGGGTGCAGGGGGTGCAGCTGGTGGTCCTGCTGGTGCTGCAGCTGGTGGTCCTGCTGGTGCTGCATGTTGACTTGCACCGGATGTGCCAGGTTGGTCTTCTTCGTCCGAGGAGGGCAGAGGCTGTACGACACCAGTGAGCTCCGCATCCTCTTGAGCCTGGGACTGGGACTCCTCAGCGTCTGCTGCTGTGTCCCCATCATCACCTGTTTTTGGGAGACACACACAATGTATGTTATGTTTCTGCAGGCATCAATGGTTGACACACCTGACAGTTGTGACTGTGCCTCTGGGTGCGGGCCTGTACATTGCATTGTCCTAAGTCGTCACAGTCAGGGGTTGATATTGGTGTAGCACATTGTCCTGCATTATTTGGGCATTTCTATGTATTTGTTGGGGTGTGAACATGGTCTGCATTGGTTGTATTTGGTTGACAGCCGGCCCTCCTTCCCACCCAGCCAGTCAGTTATCCCACCATGGACTGTGCTTGCATTGCAGGGAGTGGAAGTTGTCTTTCAGGATGTCAGTCAGTGGTGTCCTGCTGTTGGTTGTTGCACAGTTGCCAGCAGGGCCTTGTGCTCCCCACAGCAGTAGCCAGTGTCAGCCATCTTGTGAGTCCTTATCCACTCCCTGTGATGTGAGCATGGTTCAGGGTGGTGTTGATGGGCCAGTTGTGGGGGTGAGCTATGTCTGTGACTATGACTCCCATCCTCCTCCCATTGCCTCCACCCCACTTCCCAGCATTCCCATACTTACTTGCTTTTGTGGGGAGTTCAGTGTGTGTGGGTGTGAGAGCAATGGCAAGATGGCTGACAGTGGTGTCCTGCTGTTGGTTGGTGTGCAGTTCCCAGCATGCCCTTGTACTCCCCACGACACAGCAACAGTGTCAGACATCTTTGATGGGCCTTTCCACTCTCTGTGGGATGTGCATGCGTGAGTGTGAGCTTGCTGGGCCATGTGGTGGGGGATGTAGAGCTGTGCCTACGACTCCCATCATGCTATTGCCTCCACCCCCTTCCCAGCATGCCCATGCTTCCTTCCTTTTGACTCTGCTTCCCTGTGGGGTGGGCTGCCTGTGCTGACAGGATGACTGGGAGTGTTGTCCTGGCAGTTGTTTGGCTAAAAGTCCAAAGAGTGTCCCTGTGCTTCACACAACATAACCCAGGGTGGTGGTTCTTTGTGGGATCTTCAGTTAGGATGTGAGGCATTGCATTCTCCCAGGTGGGTTCTGTGGAGTATGTGTTGAGGGGGTGTGTGAGGGGAGGTGCTTGTGACTATGGTCAGTGCTGCAAGTCTTCCTTCCCACCCATCCAGATATCCCACCATGGAACGTGCTTGCATTGCAGAGAGTGCAAGTTGGCTTTCAGGATGTCAGGCAGTGGTGTTGTGCTGTTTGTTGGTGCACAGTTGCCAGCAGGGCCTTGTGCTCCCCACAGCAGTAGCCAGTGTCAGCCATCTTGTGAGTCCTTATCCACTCCCTGTGATGTGAGCATGGTTCAGGGTGGTGTTGATGGGCCAGTTGTGGGGCTGAGCGATATCTGTGCCTACTACTCCCATCATGCTATTGCCTCCACCCCCCTTCCCAGCATGCCCATGCTTCCTTCCTTTTGACTCTGCTTCCCTGTGGGGTGGGCTGCCTGTGCTAACATGATGGCTGGGAGTGTTGTCCTGGCAGTTGTTTGGCTAAAAGTCCAAAGAGTGTCCCTGTGCTTCACACAACATTACCCAGGGTGGAGGTTCTTGAGATAGGATGTGAGGCATTGCATTCTCCCAGGTGGGTTCTGTGGAGTTTGTGTTGAGGGGGTGTGTGAGGGGAGGTGCTTGTGACTATGGTCAGTGCTGCGAGTCCTCCTTCCCACCCAGCCAGCCAGATATCCCACAGTGGAACGTGCTTCCATTGCAGGGAGTGGAAGTTGTCTCTCAGGATGTCAGTCAGTGGTGTCCTGCTGTTGGTTGTTGCACAGTTGCCAGCAGGGCCTTGTGCTCCCCACAGCAGTAGCCAGTGTCAGCCATCTTGTGAGTCCTTTTCCACTCCCTGTGATGTGCGCATGGTTCATGGTGGTGTTGATGGGACAGTTGTGGGGGTGAGCAATATGTGTGACTACGACTCCCATGATGCTATTGGCTACACTGACTTGCCCAGTATACACAGAATTCCTTCCTTTCAGTGGTCTTCACTGTGTGTTGGTGTTGTAGTGGTGGCTACATGTCTGGATGTGTTTGTTAGTTCTATTTGTGCCACTGCCTAGCTGTAGTTGTAGTTGTGTTTGTACATGTGATGACACGGTTAATTGTAACTTTGAGATGGCATGTGTTGTGTTTATCTGACTGACATACACATTTTGGGATGATTCTGTTCTGGTTGCTGTGTAATTGCTATGAGTGCATGGTTTGACTCTCCCCTTGACAGTGATGCGTGTATTGTGGCAGAATATTGTGTACATTTGTTGTGTACTCACCAGGCTCTGGGATGTTCTCTAGTCCATAGACGCTCACTGGCGGAAGGATGGCCCGCACCTTCTCCTCCCAGGGCCTGAGGTATACTGGCTTGGCAGGAGGGCCACTGCCGGTGTATTGGCTCAGGAGGTAGTCCTTCTTGAGCAGCTCCCGGACCCTCCTGCGCCCGTCATACCACCTGTTCTGGATGTCAGTCTTTGTGCGCAGACATGGTGATTGTTCGTTCACCCTGTTGATGATCCTCTCCCACATCTTGGTTTTCTAGGAGATGGGGGTCTGTTGGACCAGTGTGCCAAACAGCTGTGGCTCTACCCTGAGGATCTCGTCTACCAGGACTTCCAATTCACAATGTAGGAACTTGTGATTCTTCTTGGGGGGCATGGTGATGGGTGGTGATGGTGAGTGATGTGTGTGTTGGTGTGCAGGTGAGGGTGTGTGAGTGTGTGTTTTGCTGGGTGTATGTGAGGTAGCTATTTGTTGGTGTGCTGATGGTGTGTGGCTTGTCTGAGGGATGAGCTGTGGGTGTGTGGTTGCTGTCTGTTGAGTGCTGGCAGTAGAATGGCATTTGCAAAGGATCATGGTTGGGATTTGTGTCCTTTATATGGGTGGAGTTGTGGGTGTGTCTTTGTTCTCTGTCCCCACCCCCCAGTATTTATTGGCTTTGTAATTGCTTGTTTGGCCTTTTTTTGTGTATTTTTCCTTAGTACTTTTTGTGCATGTTGGAAACGTTCTTGTGACCGAGTCGGACCCTGCATTTGTCTCGTACGGTCTTCTCCGTTTCGTTCACGCTGTGTTTGTGCAGTTTTCTATGCTGCGTACGCGTCAGTCACAGTGTTTTGTGTTACTTCGGCTCGGTTTTGTATGCGTGTCGGTCGTACGGCTTGTCCTCCATTCGACTCGGTCGTGGTTTTCGCGCCTTGCATCGTACTTTGCGGTTTGGAGTTCGCGTGTACGTTTCGGTTGGATTTGTTCCGGGTGCGTGTCGGTCGGTTCGATTCGCGTGTTTTTCCGGCCGGATTGTTGTTTTCCGTGCGGCTCGGTCTTTCGGCTTGGGTTCAGTACGTGTCGGTCGGATTTTGCACGCCTTGCATCGTACTTGGCGTGTCGGGCGCCACAGGTACGTGTCGGTCGGAATAAATTCCGGCTCCGAGTCGGTCGGTGCTTTTTCCGGCCCGAATCGGAATCGACCCCTAAGTATTAAACAAAAAGAAATATATGTACAAGTGACACAACATATACAACATGGTTTGTTGCATGAAAAAAAAGAATGCCAATGTTCATCATTTAAACCTATTCTTATGTACATCAGTGGTCAAGCTGGAACAGGTAAACGTTTTTAATTAAAGCTTTGACCAGTTATCTACAAAAAACGACAGATTCACATTTATCTTGTGTTGTAACAGCTCCAACTGGATTAGCAGCACACAATATTAAAGGGATTACTTTACATAGATTACTTATGCTACCAGTTGAACATGATAATAAATTGGAATATCAGACGCTGTCTGGAGAAGCTTGTTATGAAGTGTCAAGAGTACTGAAGAAAATGAAACTTTTAATCATTGATTAGGTGAGCATGATCTCAAACTTAATGCTTGCCTTTGTACACTTGAGAATGCAACAGATTTTAAAAACAAAATACAATCTGCTGCTTGGAGGAAAACACTTGTGCATGAAAACACTAGAAAAACTTTGGGAAGTATTGGAAATGTGAACATTTGGTTAAATTTTGAATATAAAGAACTTATAAAGAATATGCAACAAGCAAGTGATGAAGAATATGGGAATATTCTTAAAGATAGAAGAGTTGGTATCTTGACGAAACAAGTTTTAGAAGGTCGGTTACTAAGGAACTTGTTTACAACTGAAAACACAGCGGCTGAAGTAATGTACAAGAAGATTGGAGAAAAGAAGTCTATAGTTTGCCTAATGCCCACACTGCAAGAGTGTTCTACATTCAATCAAGAGCTCTTGAAACTAGAAAAAGAAGAAATAGTTGAAATTGAAGCTATTGATAAAATTGAACACCAGGGAGTGACTATTCTTCTTACAGAGAAACAACAGACTAAATTGCACTCTTTGAAAAAGTCTGTATCTAAAACTGCAGGCTTAGAAAAAACTTTACATGTATGTATAAACTGTCGGGTAATTTTATGGCATAATTTGAATGTAGAAGAAGGTTTAGTAAATGGTGCAATGGGAAAAGTTGATGATTTAGTAAAATTTCAGAACAGAGTTGGAATAGAATTTTGGAAAATAAAATGTAATCAGATTAATGAGGTAAGACAGATTGGGCATTCTGTTGTACTTTGTTTGCTTGTAAAAGACTTGTATGTTCGCAGAAAACAGTTTCCTGTGTCTTTAGCATATGCTGTAACTATTCATAAATCTCAAGGTTTCAGTATAGACAGTGCTTTGGTAAATATTGGAAGTACAATGTTTAAAGAGGGAATGGCATATGTTGCATTATCTCGAGTAAGAACATTGTCTGGTTTGTATTTGATTGATTTCGATGAGAAAAAGGTTAGTGCTGATGCAAATTGTGTAAGAGAGTATAATCATTTAAGAAGACTTTATACACTGGATTTAGGTGAATATCCCATATATGAGAAACGTGTAGTGTGTCCAAAACGAAAATATGTCAACGATTCAAGTGGGGTTGAAAAAATTAAAAAATTGAAGAGAAAGTTGAAGGTGTAAAGAAACTGAAAATGGAAACTGTTGATGACATTGTAGGATACCAGTTGGAAAATAGTTCAGGTATCAACTGTTATGCTAATGTGATTCTGAATGTTGTGTTTTATCTACAACAACTTCATCATTAAATCATGGGAAATAGTGAAAAAGTATTCTGTTCTGCACTATACCATTTATTTTAACAGTTGGTAATTGACAGAAGTAAAATCCATACTGCTTCTGGTATTCGCCATCTTTTGGATATATGTACTGGTTCTTTGAACTTTACTCTTAATGTACAACAAGATGCACAAGAATTTCTAATTGTTCTGCTTGGAGTACTAGAAGATGAAGGAATACAGATTGAAAACTTATTTGGACTAAGTTACAGATGTGATCATAAATGTGAACAGTGTTCATTTACTTCCAGCCCTGAAATAGACACAGAACGATTCATATACTTACCGATACCAGATTGCAAATCAGTACTTTTTAACAAATTAGTAAAAACAGCCAATCATGATATGACATGTTTGCATTGTAAATCAGAGATGTTGTCTACATTACATATAGAAAGATATGGAAAATATCTAATTTTAATGCTACAACGTAGTAGGGCAAATGGAAGAAAACTGGAAAGCAAAATTAAAAATGTTGTTGCAAGTCAAATATCTATTTGTGGAAGAATTTTTACAACAGTGGCTATTATTTTCCATGCTGGACCTACTACAACCTCTGAACACTATACTGTGTGTTTAAAGTGTAATAAAGGATGGACACATTGCAATGATGCCACTTGGAATTTAAACCTAGATTGCCTTACGAATTACCACATTCATATTTGATATTTTTGAAGCCAAAGTTTTGAATACATCATTCGGCCTATTGAGAAGATGTGAACACAAATTAACAAATTCATATTGGATATTTTGGAATCATAAGTTTTGAATACATCATTTGGCCTATTGGGAAGATGTGAACAGAAAGTACACAGCACTGGAAACAATTACTAATTATAATTAGTGTTTGGAGTATTATTTGTGCTGATTGGTATTGCATTTGGAAAAATTGTGTTGAAAAGCAAATCGTTTATGTATTTGTTCTGTATATTGTACCAGATGTAAATAAGAGTGTACATTTCGGAAATGTCTTTGAGCTAAATAATAGATGTACTGTACAAGAAGGATGTAATAAAGAAACTGTAGTTAGGAAAACACATAGCTACACACATTAAAATAATGCTCTATGCTGATTTGTTTTTTTTCTACAATCCAGTTGATTGTTTTTTTCCCCACTGTTCCCTGATGATACTACTTTGATATCACTGTGCATGGTGAAGTTAAGTGGAATCTGAGAACAGCAAAAAAGGGAAACTGAAAATGTTATGTAATTCTAAAATTATGTTGTCCTCTTAAAAAAGTAATAGTATAATTTCTGTAATACATTACATTACATAATAGTTTTTCTTTTTCTTCTTTATAGTAGGTAGTGGTGAACTTTGATAAGAGTTTTAATCCTGTTTAGCACAATACTACTCTAAAATAGTTCAACAGTCATGTTTCTAAATTACCTAAAAAGTTAAGAATACATAAGATAATATGTATGATAACATGAAACAATGTTTGAAGTTCATTTATATGTTATTTATTTGTAATAAAAATTATTCTTGATCCTTTATACTATTTGATAACTTTGGTTGTGTTGCTGATGTCTTCAGCCAGGTAGTCGTTCTTTTACACAAACAATACCTATGCTCTGATGTGATCTCTGTAGCACAACTTTAGCATTAATAGGATAACCCAGGCATTATCCTTGCATTTTTCCTTTTACACAGGCACAACCTATGCACTCATGGTATCACCCAGACAGTACCCCTGCACTTATGCAATCACCAACGGACTACCCATGTACTCATACAATCACCCAGGCACTACTCATTTACTCATCTATTCACTCAGGCACTACCCATGCACTCATCTATTCCCTCATGCACTAACCATGCAATTATTCAATGACCAAGACGTTACTCTTGTACTCATACTGTCACTCAAATAGTTACCATGCAGACATAGAATCACCCAGGCACTACTCCTGGAATCATGGAATCACCCAGACAGTACACATGTACTCATGCAATCACCAAGGCACTAGTGTTACACCCAACTATTCATTCAGGCACTACCCATGCACTCATCCATTCTCTGAGGTACTACCTATGCACTCGTACAATCACCCAGGGATTGCTGCTGCAGTTATCTTTAAACTTTGGCACTACCTATGCAGTGATCTAACCACCCAGACATTACTCTTGCACTCATAAATTCACTCAGGTAGTACCAATGCAGTAATACAATCGACCAGGCACTAGTCTTGCACTCAACCATTCCCTCAGGTACTACCCATGGGGTAATCCATTCACTTAGGCTGTTGCAGGGATTCAGCCTAACGTGACAACTATGCGTACGATTATGGGACTTTAGTAGGCAGGGACTGAGTCATCCTATTACCTGAGTGCCCATAAGCCCCGGACCAACTTGTTATATTGTCTCATTTGCTCTCCTATTCCCTTACAGAGAAAAAGTGATTAGACAACCCAGAACACAACACTCCCACATCTCTCAGGAATTGCAGTAACAAGACACACCCTTTCACTATCACTCTTGTACTTGTAAGATCTGACACAGACATGAAACATTTTAAAATGTTTATTTTAAGTAACGTGGAGTAACATGCAGTATATGTGCCACAACAAGAACAAAAGTGTATGATAGAAATATAATCAGTATAGCAGTTAGTCCATATCTGATAAAGGGAGATGTCATCATAAAAAGACAATGGAGAAAAGACTATACTGCGTAACCTCCCGCTACCTTGCTAAAACGAAGTATTATTATATAATAGAAGATGTCTGAACTTTGTCTGCAGACCACATAACTTTGAATATAGATGGTAAATCTAAATTATAGGTGCTGTTTCACTGTTCTCCCTGGAAAAGTTTCTGGGCAAGTGTGTGTGCTACCTATTCGTGTATCCCAATTGTATCAGGCTAGGGCCTGACCAGAGCAAAATAAGAAGGGACATTGTTTATTGACTTTGACCAGAATGTTGAATTTAAAGTTCCGAAAGATACTCAGAAGAAACACAGCAGACAGTTCTCATGTAAAAAATATGAATGAGGTATTATGCTAAAATAAAGCCTTGTGTTATCATGTGCAAAAGCTTGATAATGGCTCCAGGGCTCATGGTAACTTAGTTAAGTCGATAATGTCCCCAACAGCCAGGTTGCCCCCTACCCCTAACCAGCTATGTAGCACTCAGGCAAACAGAACGCAAACATAAGCAGAGCCAAACCAAATCTGTAAAGGCGAAATCATAGAAAAAGTCAATATATGAAAGTTTGCAAGGAAAGAAAAAGGAAATGAGAAAAAGTTTTTAAAAAACTATGTTTTTGTAGTGTCGAAATAACAGTCCATCAAATCGGGTTGCCAGGCGCACTTATGGAGATCCATCGAAATGCAAGAATTCACAAGCATTGTGGAATGCAATCAGCTCCAAAAGGTCATCTGCACCTCTCCAAGCAAAGAGGGTCGCCATCCAATTGAGCAAGCTGAAAGAACAGACATGGTCATCGTAATCTCGTGCAACCAGGAGCATGTCAGGGCAACCTGCGTGATATTCGATGATACTCCGCTGCAAGAGACGCTGCGCATGAGAGCACATACTCCAGCTCCCACTTATTGCATAATTAAACGCATCCATCAAGCGTGTGTCTCCGGAACAGTTGTGGTCATGAGCCAGCAATGGACTCACCAACAGTTCATAATCCAGGTCAGCGTGTGAAGCAGTAGAGAGGCAGACATCCAGGTCGCACTCAAAGGGTCACAGGAGACAGTAGAACACAGTTTGCACGCAGGTGAAATAGACGTAGCGGAAGTTCAGCCTATAGCTGATGCCAAGAGTCGCCAATGACAAGCATCCAAAAAGTTGCAGCATTTGTTCACGGTACAGCCGCAATTGGCGTGGATGGGGCTCAACCACAGGATGGGCAGCCATTTCGTAGTAGGAGCTGAATAACGAGCACTGCGCAAATCAGCAAGAGCACCAGGGAAACCCGCCAAATGCGATTGGAAAATAAAATGAATAAAATCTGGTATTACTCCAAAAATAGTCTGAAAAGAGATAACGAGGCCGGAGTCGACTAGTTTAAAAAAATGTGGTAGGCCTTCAGTTTCAGACTCATTAAATATTTGGGGGCATATTCTCAAGGATCTATCGCTGAGTTATCGGCACTTTATCGCAGCCAAAGTCGCGATAAATTCATCGCCCCATTCACAAGCTGGCGCGCCGCTAACAGCCCATAACACCAGTTTACCTGCGAAAGCCGTCGCAAAAAACATCGCCACAGATGACCCCGGCAACTAACGCTAATGAGATGCATAGTAGGCGTTCCCGTGCAAAAATCCACGACAACACCACTCCACAACATTCTCAACGACCAGCCAGATCGGCGATAAGATCACAAAACATGCGATAAGGCGCGTTAGCAGCAGGAAATTAACACCTGCTCTTACCTGGTGTAAAGTCGGACGACAACCTGCACCAGACAAGGGAGCACAGCCCATAGCCACACATGTTTATGTTTATTTGAGTTTTATATAGCGCTGGCTAGACCCGGAGGTATCAGAGCGCTTTACATAAGGTTCCACAAAATTACAAAATTACATCAGTTACAAGTTACATCAGTTACTAGAAAATCCTTTCAAGAGAGTAGAAGACTAAATAAATAGAGCTTAGAAGGGTAAGGGGGTGGAGGTAAAGGGGTAGGAGGGAGATAAGATGGGGGTAGGATGGCGAGACGAAGGAGAGTCTGCCCAAAGTCCGGCTGGGTAGGTGACGGCCGAGGGGGAAGTCCACAGCCCATCTCCTCTATAGCTATCAGGTAGCTCCACCGGGCATCAGCCAAACAGCTAGGTCTCAACGGGAAAACAATTAGGGAGCAAAGAGGAGGGATAAATGGAGCGTAAAGGAGAAAGTGGGTGGAGTAAAGGGGTAGGAGGGAGAATATGACAGAGAGACGAAGTAAGGTCTGCCCAAAGTCCGGCTGGGTAGGTCATAAGGTTACACAATGAGGATCAGAGTTACAGGCTAACATGTTACATTAGTTAAAAGCAATCAAAACTTAGTAACCAAAGAAAAAGGGCAGAGTTACAGAAAATTTGTCAGGGGGAGGGAGAAACAGGCAGATGGGGAGAAACTGTGCCCAATGTCCGGCTGGGTAGGTGGCGGCCGAGGTGATGAACCAGGGCCGATCTCCTCAATAGCAGAACCAAGCAGCTCCACCGGGCGTCGGACATAATGCTCGGACTCCGCTGTCAGGGTAGTGAACTGGTGTACTCAGAGAGTGTCAGAGTAGCGCAGGGGGTTAGGGGGG